>JBAHVQ010001391.1:0-17373 GCA_036872915.1 Nanipora kamurai | reverse complement strand
GTTGGCAGGTCGGTTGGCAGGTCGGTTGGCAGGTCGGTTGGCAGGTCGGTTGGCAGGTCGGTTGGCAGGTCGGTTGGTAGGTCGGTTGGTAGGTCGGTTGGTTGGTAGGTTGGTTGGTAAGTTGGTTGGTAGGTTGGTTGGTAGGTTAGTTGGTTGGTTGGTTTCTCGCTTTCTTGGCTGATTTATCGGTGGATCTGTTGGTTGCTTGGTTGGTTGCTTTTGGTGACTTGGTTGATTGGTCGAGTGGTTCGTCCATTCGTTAATTGCGCGGGCGCCGGCAGTATGGAACGGCTTGCAGATACTTAAAAGGTTAGGGAAACTGCCGGAACTTAACGAAGGCCTTTCACTCCGACGAAGGGCCTTCGCTCAAAACGTCAGTTTCTCCATTCAGCTGTAAAGTACTCTTTACACGTAATGATATTACATTTGTTGAAAGAAAGTTTTCAAGTGTCAGGATAATATATATAATTCTGATAAACATTAAGATCATTCTGATATCTCATAAATATATCATTACCAAGTATAATTTCCTCTCATGTTACTGAGTGGCAATCTCCTTAACTCCTTCCTGTCCGTATAGTTCTTCAGTGACCTATGGAGACTTTAGTATTTAACTCTGGCTAACGCCAAACGATTTTACTCGTCAAGGGGAAAGTCCTCGGACAGGAAATAGCTGAGGATTAATCATGCCACCCACACTTGCCCTGGTCACCAGTTACCCAGATGAACAGGCAGCCTTTCGCAGGAGGAGTCGGAGAGCATGACCTATGAGGTACGTTATTTTTAATATTCAATATTATTCACATGTAATTTTATCGTTCCCTTTAGGTATCATACGTCCCCGACTGCCTATTTAAGGAAAAAACCAACAGAAAACGCTACATTACATTCCAGTCGGTTTCAAATAACACGTGGTACCTTGGCTTTAGCAATAGAAAAGCTAACTTTGGAATGCCCAAACAAGGGCGAAAAACGATGGCTGGACAGAGATCAATCATGTTCGTTAAAAAACTCCCCAGTTAATGAAGTGAACTAAGAATTAACAATTTTATTTATTAATTAATATATAAATTTATTATTTAATAAAGGTGGGAATTGAGAAGAATATTTATGAACCTTACCGAAAAAGATGGCAACTCGTCCATTTAACCACAATCCTTTCCACTGCTTTGCTGTAATATTGAAAGATTGTTTCTAATATACAAATGGTTGGATCCTTTGTTGGGCTAAGATCCCCTTATATTTCTGACAACAAGAGGATAAGCCTCCGAATATGTACAATCCAGCATTGGAAACTTGCTAAACATACAGTGTTAGAAAGTTTTATTAAGTTTTATCTTATATCATATTAAACACAAAGCGAGCGTAGAAAAGAGAGAACATCCGCTATAAAATATATTCTAGTGCAGCGGAGCATTGTGAGTTAGTGAGTAATAAACATGACTCGAAACATGACATTAAACAAAAGATTTTACATTCTTCATCGATCTCCCAAAGGTACGTCTAGAGGCTAAAGAACTTTGTAGAAAAGCACTTGCTGAGTGGAAAGAAGTAAATTACACATATAAGGCATACATGGTTTAATTTCGTGGATTTAATTTATTCTGGAAAATGCAAATCAATTGAGTATCAAACACCAACCAATAAGAATGTTGTTGTAGTTTGAATGTCAAATGACAGAGCTACTCAGCCATAACTTGTGCACTCGCTTCGTGTTTAAAGCAATGCACAAAGATGTCACTTACAGTATTTCGTCATTGAATTCTAGGAAACTTTGGTATTGGTTTAGCAGAATGCACCCCTCTTGTACTACTATTTTTCTAAGGATTAGCCCTCTGCTTCCAATGGTTTCGAAAGGAATACGATTGAAAAGACAAAAGATCTTACCTAATTAATCAAATATGTTAAAAGTTAATATTAATCACAAATTTTAAATATTCTTAATGCAAATTATCAATGGGACATCTTAGGCGGCGTTCACACTGAGTGCTGAACGCAGTACCCAAAGCGAAAATCTTGGCTCCCAACCCCTGCACGGACACCACCTGTCGAGGTTATGCCTGTGCTGGGCTTACTTCCGGGATTTCACTTTGGGTACGGTGCTCAGACCAGTCCCCTTACCTGAGCACCGGGCACGGGCAATCAGTCTGAATTCGGGCATAAATGTTAAATATTCTTCAGCTGCTATTAGAGCTAATTTAAGTTTGCAAAGCATGTTGGTTATATGTACAACCGCCATCTTTTTCGGTTGTGTAAATTGACGTGACCGTGTGCAACATGGACAAAACCTTCCTCCAGTGTTTTCACTATAAATAATAACAGCAGTGGAGCTCACATGCTAAGAGAATCCTATTTCTCTCTCTGTATCAAAATTTAATCTCCTCAATGGTTCAGGTGGACATCGCCGGCTCGCTTTAGTGCAGAAATCTAAAGATCTTTATTTATTGATTAAACGAAATACGAGTTTACGTATGATAGATGACGAACTGGTTCAGTTAATGACTATGTGTAAGTTACATTTGTAATATTTCTTTAATATAAAAATAATGGAGCACTGCAAGATTGGAGAAACTTTTTCTCAACAGATGTCTTTTAAATAACGCTGGACGTGAAATTTTGGATAGGTCAATCTTTGTTTCCAGGTTTTCTTGCTGTTATGAATTGTTTTACCAAAGTATTCCTATTTATAAATAAATCTATAATTTATATGGAAATAGTTTAACTCAAAACGTTGAATTGGGTACAATGAGCTATAATTACCCACATCTTATCATTGTTTCAACGCCACACGTGGCATTGTTAGTAATTGATATATCCCATGAAGCATCTTCGGGCACACCTACGACTGACATTTCCACTTCCTGTTATGTTTTTTTGTTAACTAATAAGTTCGCGCGCTTTTACACTTACACTTACCGCGCCATTCCTCATCAAATTGTATGGTGTCGTTCGTTTGAAGATTGTTTTCCTATTGACTCGCGCAAATTCCACTGTCGGCGATGACGAAAATGGAGAGATAGGATGAAAGTGACCGCTCTGGCCTTAACCCTTTTCCTGGTACGGGGGACTTTGATTATTTTACTCTGGTGAACGCTAAACGGTTTTACTCGTGAAAGAGAGACACGTGGCAGGAAAGGAGTTAAATGTTTATGTTCTGGTTCAATTTGAAATTCTGGTTTAAATTTCTTTTTTAACCAGTTTCATTTCCTTCGAACCAGTACTTTTTTTTGAATTGGTATAATTTTTTGAACTGCTTTTTGCAGGTAAGAACATAGCTATGCCGAAATAAGTATTTATATCTTTTAATCTTATGCGATATCTTAAATAGGTGGTGTACACGTCACGTAATGGCCGCCATGTTGGATAAATTTAACAAAGGTTTTTCTTTATCTGCAATTATAGTTTCATCCAACATGGCGAAAATATCTTTGTCCTTTGAATCTGAGGGATTGGTTGCACACCACCTATAGATGTAATTACTTTAATAAGCGATGTTTAATTTTTCTTAAAGAAAAAGCTCTTCCAAGTCAAGAATGTTGTCACTATGTGCAGGAATTTGGAGCTCAGAGTTTAGTTTTAGGGTTGGGGTTTTGTAAGAGTTATGTTATAGTTAAAACGTTGTGTATGTACAGTAAGGATTTGAGTTAGAGGTGGGGTTAGGGTTTTGTTGGAGTTAGGTTACAGTTAAAACTTTGTACCTGTACAATAATGATTTGAGTTAGGGTTGGGGTTAGGGTAAGGATTAGAGTTAGGGTTTTGTTGGAATTAGGTTACAGTTAAAACACCGTATATATACAGTAATGATTTGAGTTAGGATTAGGTTTTGGGTAAGGATTAGAGTTTGGGTGTGTGACTCAGAAAATCTTACCTTGCGGTAAACCGATTAGAGGATCTGGTTAAGGTAAGTTTACACACTGCGATTTCTGATTTAGGATCATGGTAATTTAAAAAAATCAGGTAAATTCGATCCCGCAGAGCATTCTGCTGACGACTTTTCACTTTAACATGCATCTAAGGCAGAAATACGTCCTATGTATAAATCCAGCCTTATCTTAGGAACTAGATAATATATCCTGTTACTGACCACGGTAAGTTTATAAGTGTTTGTCACTTTTAAGTAAGTTTATAAGTGTTTGTCACTCAAAATTTTATAAGTGTTTGTCACTTTTAAGTGTTACTCTCGATAAATAAAGTCTTACCTTACCATACCAAGGGTTTTTGTTTTAGTTTGGTTGCCTAAAAAATCCTGTCTTGCGGTATAGGACCTGCCAGTGGGCCGGATTCGCATACAAGCTAGGCTTTAAATACAATTACTGGCTAGGGTTAGGGTTGGGATTTTTGTCTTGAGGTAGGTAATTCAAATTATCTGTCCCGATACGGGAAGATGGATAATCGACAAAGCCGCCTGAATTTACTCCTAAATGCGAATGGACCAGTAAATTTATTAAGGTGTAGAACTCCGGGCAGGAGTAAAGTTGTTTGAAGGAGAAAACATATTGCGAATAATAATATCATCTTGTAAACACAAGATCATCAGGGTCTAATGATGATTTTGTAATAACATCGAAGTATTGCGATTTAAATTTTGTATCGTCTTATATAGCTCGAATCTTGAGTTTGCAAGGTGACATTACTTTCCGGGAAATGTTTTCTCTTTTACTTTTTGAAGTGTCGGCTGGTGGTGAATGTTGGTGATATTATTTACTGAATAAAAAAAGAAATTCTGACATGCAAAGTATCTATGGCCAATGGAATATTTAATTGGACTTACGAAATGTAGAGTTGAGGCCATTCGGATGAGGTTAGAAAATTTCAGCTGTAATTACAAGTGAAGTCATGTTGACGCTTTGTTGCCATGATAACAAAATTGCAACATATATTCGGATTTAACATGACACCAACCTTTAGAAATTTTATCGCCGAATATCCAATATTTCCGGAGTTATTGAGTGGAAGCATTTTCCTCTCCTTTACCCCCGCCACCCTATAAAGACCATACACTCCTCAAGATAGAGTCAACCAAGCATATTTTCATTTCCCTGATAGTTCCAGAAATCCATAAATTGCCCTCTTTAGTCGCAAAATTTTCGACTTCGAAACTCCCCTTCGGCAATCCTCCGACGTTGCAAATCCTCGGCTTAAAATGCACACAATCCAAACCTTACACTTCCTGTTACCGCAGGGAGCAAATCAATAAATATGATTTCTATTGTTTATTGAACGCCCTTTCAGGATGTCACCCCTTGAGTAGTAAAATATTTCATTGTGGGAGTGAAATGAATAAGTTACAGATAAATTGCAAAATCAGGAAGATACTGATCCAAGAAAAAACGAACCTTTCGGTTCAAGGTCGAACCATCTTCGGACTTACAAAAGTAAGTATCCCATACTATTTATATAATAACATGGAATATGATTACAATAAATGAATAAGTAATCAAACAGAGAAAATGAGAACTAAACAAAAATTGAATTAACAATTTAAGAAACAAGAGAAACTACTAAAGAAAGGCACAGCGGGATCGAAGACTCTAAGTTATTAAGGTTTGAACAATCACGGAGGATTTATAAACTTCCATGTATTAGAAGGTCAAGTCCATTGTCAGCCCTGCTAATAATGGAAAAGTCGTCAAGACAAGCCAAATAACCAAATTCTAGATCATGGCCTATCTCAACAGACGACTGATGCACTCAATAGACAACAGATCACGAGCCCGTATGTGTTTGAATTCGTTCTGGGGGGAACAATAAAACTTAGAATAAATATGAGGATAAACACTTGTAATACGCTGACGGATTTTCCTCCTTAATATAGGGCTTAATACAAATCGGGATAGACCTATAATCTTAATAACTAATTATCTCCCGTTGTGCCTTTTCTATACTTTTGTCCCTTTAGCAGTTAGCTAATTTTTGTTTGGTTTTGATTTTCTTTTTTATTTATAACTTATTCGTTTATTGTTATCATATTCCATCTTCTTATACAAAGACTTGGCGTGTACTTTCACTCTCGTAATGCTGAAGATGGTTCATCCGAGCTCAACCGAAACATCAGTGTTCACGCCTTGTTTGCTTATTACAGAAATATAATTTAAATCGCCATTTTCCTGGTTTTGCAATTTATTACCAGTTTACCGTTCCCCACCATTGCATTCATCGATGAAATAAGTTGCAAAGTGGCAAAGGTTGTAAAGGGACAAAGATCTATTTATACACATCAATTCGAAAACTGTTATTTAGTTTTGCAAGTCTAAAGCCCACTGAAGAGTTGAAGTGGAAGCATTCATGGCAATAATGATAATAACAATGAATTTTCAGGGGTTGGTGGGCAATAGCTTGACTGTCAAAGATATGGGAAGTACCACATGTATAGTGTGACTGAACGCAGAACACTCTGAAATGATTTATGTATCGTTGTGTTTCTCTTCTCTTTTTTTCTCTGTTTGTCACTGCCAAACACAACAAGGTCAAGTTCGTACCCTACCAAAGTTTCAGATTCTTATCCCCGATTTCTGATTTCTGTCCTAAACGAACAAACGCATAGTTCAGACGACCAACGACCATTCGTTAGTCGTCTGATATACTCCAAGCTTCCACACGGACAACATTTGGGTTCAGCTTTCAATGAACGTATAGTTCATTCACAGAAATTCTTACTTACAAATTAGGAGATAATTAGACCTATGTATGATTATCTCCTACCTAACCTGGATTAAGCTAAGATTAATTTTACTAAGGTAGATAAACCGAAGAACCTGCGGAAAAGCCCTCGAAGTACAGGAGAGAACAAACAACTCTACTCTCACGAATTCCATTTTTGGAATCAGTACGGGGTATTTCCATGAGGGTGGTCACGCACGGAAGCTCTAACCACGTCTAACTGAATTAACTTCGGATCCCAGAGGGTGAGTTGCAACGTCCTACCAGCACTTTCCATCCATACTTCCCGCATCTTCCTAAAGTGCTATACAGTTTGCAGAGAAACTCTGTAACCTCTTAGGCAAACTCTTCGATAACCCACTTTAAATTATAGAATTATTTTCATAGATTGTAATGTGGGTGGGCTCGGTTGTCCCGACGTTAAGATGACAAAGGAGCTTAGACCTTCTCATTTTACGGACATCAAGGGGTGAGTGGTTTAGTTATATTTATTATAAACGCTTTCATACATTAATTTAGTCCCGTTCGTGATTTGCTCCTCTTTCTTTCTCTTTCTGCCTTGTTCTTTTCTTTTATTTATTTTTGTAATTCGTAGCCGTACGGCAACTGCATATACGAAGGTGTTCATTAATAATCCCAGCCAAACTCCATTGCTTTGTCAAGGCGTGATTTTAGGGAATTAAGCCTGACAATGCATTTAATCTTATCATGATACACCCACAAGTCATTGTTTCAGGAGAAACTTTAAATCTTACATTCAACTCATAACAATCCAGAGGTGTAATAACCTTTCAAAAGGGTGTCACAACAACTAGTCACTCAGGTGACCTTCGGAAAAAAGTGTGATAACCATACTTATTACACGGCTTATCCCATGCTAACGAGTGGAAATCATAATTTCCAACGACCAACGTTTCCTCTACGCTAAACTAAAACAAATTCATTTAATTGCGGGCCTACCGTCCCCGGGAAGCCGTTAAACACGGAAAGGGGTACGTAAGTAGAGGCTGTGTACCTCAGTCATTTGACATTCAAAATTCAGCAAAACCTTGTTGGCTGATGTTTGATACTGGGTCAGTTCGTTTGCATTTTTATTTATCAATAGCAACAAACTAGAATACAGGGTGATTCATAAAGAATACGCCAAAATCATCACGCATTTATTCAGTTCTAAAGCATTGTAATGGACTGAATCACTAGTCATTTGATGGAGGAGTTATCCAAGTTTGATTGGATGTCAATTTCACCGCTGTAATTACGTAATTCTTCGGGCGCCCTTCAATTGTAGGAAGACCACGTGTTTATTTACCCTCAAAATGGCGACTCCTCAGCAGAAGGCGTTTTGTGTGCTTGAGTTTGCGAAAACAGATGCCATTATCACAGTGCAGCGTGCTTTTAGAACAGAATTTGGCATTGATCCGCCCCATCGTGAGAGCATTCGACGGTGGGTTAGACAGTTTAAAGAGACAGGATGCCTGTGTAAAGGAAAGAGTTCTGGAAGACCAAGCAAGGTTTTCTATTTTATTTCATTTTTGAAATATCGCCTGATGATTTTGGCGTATTCTTTTTGAATCACCCTGTATATTAAATCCACGAGGTTGAACTACATATGGCTTATAAGTGTAATTTACTTTCTTCACTTAGCGAGTACTTTTCTACTGAGTTTTTCAGCTTCTAAACTGACCTTTGACTGATAACTGAAGAATATAGAGCTTTGGTTTTGAAGTCATATTACGAGTCATGTTTACTGTTAACGAACTCGCTCTGTTCTGTTACATTAGAATACATTTTAGGGGAAGCGTTCTCTTTTTTGTCCTTCCGGGGTTAAGCTTCACACTCTGTATTAAATCCTTTATCACAATCGTGACCATCCATAAACCTTACTTATATCGACAAAATCGTTGATATATTGCCAGCTGTAGGTGAATAACAATAAATTAGGCTAATGTACTACGGGAAAGTCAAACAAGTGAGGTTCCAAAGACATTCATGATAGCACGAGTCCGAAGGATGAATGCAATTAAGGTTTGCACAAGAAACAATGCTATCAGCATAGACCGATTCAAAATCACTGAACTCTATATAAACTGGAAGGCTAATTGCTACTCAAAAATTTTTGCCTTTACTTTTTGATTAGCTCATTGACTGGAGTCAGCCTTCCAGTCTATATAAGGTTCAGTGGGAAAAATTCAGAAAGCTTGATCCGTAACCGACACAGGTCAAGTAATTGCTTAGAATTTTACCCTGAGTACCTATTATCTACCTTAGAGTGTGAACCAATCTATTATTGTATAATAATTAACTCATCAGACCGGTCCATTGTTTAGTTTCCTGTCGGTTACTAACTTTTTGGGTAATGGTTTAATTTTCTAAGCACTCAGTAGGTTTTGATCTATATTCGGGAAGGGAAGGTTGAAAACAAGGTCTGTACTTTAAGCAATAACCTTGCGGTTGGTTATTACTTAAAAAATAATAACCTCGCAGCAGGTTATTATTAAAATGAAAACCCTCTAATCTTGATTATCATCTCAAACCTGCTCCCCCGATTCCAGATTTTATACTAGAACTACTAACCCTGAATAACAGCATCCGAAATAGAAGTATATGATACCGGCTTCTCTTGTTGGCCACTAGGAACCAGTAGAAATAGTGACCTTCGCTCTTCTATCTGAGTCCATGTAACTTAATGGTTAGAGCATCTCACCGGGCGATCAGAAGGTTACGGGTTTGATTCCCGTCAAGGGCTCAGATAAATTTACTGAGCTAACAAGCTTGAGGAGCATGCATTCGCCATGTCTGATTATCCACCTGGTAGCGTTGGGAATTTGTTCACATACATCTTTTGTTGAAGTTAACAAAAAGTGGCAAATTTGGCTTATGATGATGTACAAACCAACAGGTTGTTAAGAAGGCTGAGCCTTAGTTGTGACGTCATTTAAGGTGGGCTTTCCTGTGCATTTTATGGACAGTCTGCCTAAATTAATGACGTCAAAAGTCACTCGCCCCAAGCCTTTCTAGTGACGCTGAAATTTTTATTGACTGAGAAGATTTGAGTGGATTTAATTTATCCTTTTGAAAAAAAAATATCACTGCTTCATTTTCAATGAGTGAACTTCATAAATCTACAAAGTTTGAATATGTACTTTAAAACTAGCATTACATTCAATTTCCACAAAATTTTGTTCACTGATTCTCAACGTGGAGTGAAACATTTCTTGTGAATATGACATGCGACAAATTTAATACATAACCAGTATAAAAATACAATATTGCTTGAGCTAATTATGCAAAATGAATAAAATATTGTATTCACTTTGAAAGTGTCCATGAACAGCAATACCAGATAAGGGCGCTAGTTGCAGAGTGATAGTGCACATGTCTCTAACTTCTGTGAAAAAAGAATATTTAATCAAGAGATTTTAGCAAGTAAGCAAATGTTAATGGGTTATTTGTTGTGCCGAAACGAAACCTGAAGGACCAACCTGGTACCCAAGGTCTTATGTCCGCCCTCACCACTCTCACGCTGCGAAGTACACACTTCCGGGTATATTTTTTGGCTTTTCGTCGTCCGTGTAATCATCCGACGTTCTTCGGCCGATGAAGAGGTAAGCAGAAATTTTTATTCAATAAAATGAAGGGTACTCTTTTTAAAAATTTCATGGCAATGTTCACCAGAATCATCAACGTTTCGAATTCGAATTGAAGGTGACTAAGAGGAACAACGTGCTTTCATAAACTTTGGGGTTAGGAAAGCTGTTGCACGACCAACAGAGACAAATCCAGCTTTGAAGTGGAAAACATTCGATGACATCTTATTCTAGGGAGACTTGTCCTTGGATCGTCTTGACTTTCGATTAAATTTTGATGGAAAGTTGTTCATGGGCAGTCTACTGACTAAGTCCTATTCACCTAGGATATGCTAATATCCTTAAGTTCACTCAAAAATCACAATACTAAAGGTAAGTCATTTGGTTTAAATACGGTGAACCCAGATAAAGTAATTTACCTATTCTGGCAAAACAAATGATAAACCGCCTACAGCAGTGAATATATTCAGTTATCGATTATTGATAATTATTCTCACTGTGGCAGAAGCCGTTTAGACATAGGAAAGAAGTAATTCATTAAGTTAATGGATTCAAATAACTTGTCCCAACATATCAGCACGTTTAGGCAACCAAAACAAATAGTTCACCGGTAAAGCCAACGTCAAAGTAATCGAATAGCTAAACGATTAAGACAGACACATCAAATAGCTCGTCAAGTGAGATAAAGTAAGACAAATCCAGTAACTCGCCTGTTGAGGTAGAGATTAATCAATTCGATCACTTAATAGGCGAATATTCCTAACAATTCATTTGTTTAAACAGATTGGCTGTTCACGACTAATCCATTATCGACAATAACTATGAAACCTAAATCGATTTCTTTCCACCAATCACTTTCATATGAAATTCCTATGTAATAAGATTGTCGGAGCTCTGAGTAAGCACTCAAAGTGATAACTTGTTTTGTATTTACCTGCTTATTTACAGATATCGGCGCCTCACAGTTGCCAGCCTTGCAAAATATCAAGAACGCATCGAAAGAGTGAGTGGTCATGGGTCGCTTCAGTTTGTGCGTGATTTTTCTCGTAGTTTTAATGGCAATAGGATCAGACGGACTTATTAAGAAAGCCTTTAAGATAGTGAAAAAGGCCATTAAGAATTTAAATCGAGAAGTTAAAAGAGTCGGAAAGAATCTTAGAAAGGAGGTTGTGAAACCTTTAAAAACTATTGTTAAAGTTCTTGGTCCAAGGAAAGTGAAGATTTCCGAGAAATACAAAAAGTTCATTCGAACCGCTAGCAGGATAGTTCGCGTCAGTCAGGGGGAGTACAGGATGGAAGAAATGACGCCGTGTCCTGATGGAAATCACGATATCGTGCTTACGGAAACACCAGTTGAAATAAGATTTGGAGACGGCGTGATAAAAGTGCAGGACAGCTACTGTACCAAATGCGGTCAGCATTTCTACGCTGATCGCCATGCCGACGAACTTTAAAGTCCCTAATAACTCTTCCTTCGTTCAATCTAAGTCACCGTGTTTTGTTTAATCTAATTCTGTCATTTATCGAGTGCCTAAAGTGCATACGTGGATTGACTCGACAATGTTGGTTTACTAATTTTATCCACTTGCCTTTTTGGAATCGTTGGCATCTCGTAAAGTTTAACAATAAACACACCAATATATTTCGGCATCCGTTTTTGTTGAAGAACACACTGAAAATGGAGAATGAGTTAAACAGACAGCCTGTAAGTATTACATGAAGTAATGGGTGTTGATGGCACAGTGGTAGTGGACGTGTCTCGCCTCTGTGATCGGGGCTCGATTTCGGCTCCGTGCAGTTGTCGGATTACAATTACGTTGGTCACACAGAAGTATGTCCATTTGACTCCAACAAACTACTCAAGATTTTTCTGGGTACTATCGTATCCTTCTGTAGTAACACTGGACCCATTGGGGGTGGCCTCCACGTGGCCTCCAAGGAGACCAGCTTAGGAAGGTGACAGGTTTATTAGGCCAGCGGTCAAGTGTCAATATTGTTAAATTTCATTGGACACATTTCAAGAATAAGATTTCTCTCGTAGCTATATCATTAAATGCCATGCAGATACAAATCAACAAATTGGTCCCGGAGTTAACAAGTTTGGTCAAAAACGATGAGACTTAAACAATGACCTCATCCATTGCTAAGGAAAATAAAAAATTGACAATACTCTCAGATACATATATGTGAAGCCCATAGTTAAGCGAGAAACATGGTTCGGCAAACATCAGGGAGATGAACAAAGAGAGTGGGCGGTTAGTTGACAGAGACCTGACCATGCACAAATCTTTTGTTTCATGGTTATTAGAAAGGGTTTAAAACCTATCTCCTTAACTCCTTCCTGGCCGTATAAGTCCTCAGCGACCTATGGTGACTTTAGTATTTTACTCTGGCTAACGCCAGACGATTTTATTCGTCAAGGGGAAAGTCCTCGGCCAGGAAAGCGTTAGTATTTGATCAGTACGGCTGGCCGGTTCACAGCAACTACTTCCATTGGTTGATTCCTTCGTTATTTGTTTCGTTTGGTGTTTAGTCGCCATGACTGTGCACAAACGCGACCAGTGAGTTGCCAGACCATTTCGCTATTGACTATGACGAAGGCACAAAACTACAACATTGGACTGATTACTTTCGGTCATTCGTTACTAATGTCTCTAAACGGTTCATTGTAACACGTTTATTTTCCTTCCAGTAAAGTTCCAATAGAAGACCGAGCTTAAAACATTCCCGCCGCATTAGTACTTTAAACTAAACACTCCAGTGTGTGCATTAAAGGAAGGTAGATTTCCCTTAAAATGAAACTCAATCCTACGGCTACCACACACAAAAACATCCAGCAAGAAAACAAAGCCCCTTTGCTATATCTTCATTTTCAGCACAAATATTTCAAAACTTCAGTTCTAAGACGCCTGCAGAATGTCTTTGTGCCACAAAATAATCGTCTACTTGTTCTTTTTCTTGAACTACCGATTACAAACAGCCCTTTTGTACTGTTTAGTTTTAAAAGCTTTGGATCTGCCGACGTTCGATGAACATTTAGCAGTGTGAAAACAAATCTAATTTTCTCTCGCTTTTAACAAGCTGCTGAGTACCTCAGAAGTAGATCTACCTTCTTTTGATACACAAACTGGAGCGCCCAATTTAATTCCTTCACTTTCAGATCTGTCCCTTTGACGAGTAAAATCGTCTGGCGTTAGCCAGAGTAGAATAATAAAAGTTCCCCGGTGGCAGGGAAGGAGTTAGGTACTAGTGCAATGGAAATATTTTAAGCCCTTCTCCTGGAAACAGTCTCTCACGAGGAGATTAACTGATAAAAAGAAAACAAACAAAAAAAACCGAGTTACAAGGAATCATTTAGAGATACAAAATAGGCAAAAAACGCTTACTCGGAGTTTTTTCAATACCTTGGTCAGCGATATTTCAGCAAAGAATAATCGAAAGTAATCGGCCCAATCTGTCCACTCACGTGGATCTATCTGAGAGCATTGCCAAATTTTTGAATTTCCAAAATTTTTATTTTTCTCCACTATGGATGACGTAATTATTTACCACACCGCTTGTTAACTTCGGGGCCAAATTGTTAATTTGGCATTAGCACTGCACTTAATCGCATTTCCCGAAAGAAATCTTATGCTCGAAATGTGTCCAACGAGTTCCTATTTTTAAGTAGCTTCTAGGGTAAAAGCCGCTGGCCTATTTCCAGTACAAATAAAGAAAATTTACTTTACGGACAATTTCAACTCACCCTTAAGGTAGCAATAGGGCATCGTAAGTGTCAGGTTATTACTCTCCTTTTGACTCTGAAGATGACCGCCGCTAAGGCTGTCGAAACGTCAGTCACCTCTACCAACAGTCTTTCTCAAGACTACACTAACCTGGACGACTAACTTCCACAAACATGTCACAACATATCATATCAGTTTAAAGCTAATTGATCATAGAAGATGGTAATCTTCTTTAAGAGATCTAATTTCACGGGGAAAAAATATCGGCTACCTGTTCGAAAATATAAGATTACAGCTGAAATGGAAATGAGTGAAAGTAAAATAACAAGAATGAACAGGATGGATTACAATTTGGGTGTTAAATGAATCAGAAACGAATAAAAACAAAAATTATGGATGATTCAAAATCGGGCATTCGGATCCTGGGAATGAAGTTATTTTTGCTATCTAGTGGCGTCCAATTATTTCGTTTATGTTAGATTACTGAAATGAGAACGGTGTAGGTGTGTAGAAAGAAATAGGGGTGAGAAGGATATAGGAGTTCACAGGAGGAGAGAAGTGAAGACATGGTGGAGAATTGCAAAACTCGGGTGCGGTGAGCGCTAAAGAAAAATGCTACGGCCAGGATGAATGCAAAAGAAGTCCGCCACCCTGACCAAGTCCAACATCGGCTACCTCTTTTGTTTTACAAAAATAAAAACAACTGTGCTGGCTTGCGGAGTTTAAAGTTCTTTGTAATTTAGTATGGGATTTTGAAGTCCTTTGGAGTCTCCGATAAATTATCTACCAAAACGTGTCGACGATTTTTGATCTGTTGCAAATTTCCGATTTTATTGCATTTTGAATTAGGAAGGTGTGAAATTTCTTGTGACTTTATCCAAAGAACTTAATCAGCACGGAATCAAGAAGTATTTCAAAAATCGCCGAAAGGTTTTAATCGAACGGTATGCACTTGGGAACTGACAGAAATTTCAGCCAAAAATATTGAAACGTTACGAAGTTGAAACCCACTAAAGACACAAATTTTGGTGAAGAATTGACCTCAAAAAATCGTCCGAAAGGCTCTCCTACTGGTTTTGAAATTGAAAAAAAAAAAATTCATATTTTTGGCATTTTTCCCCGCTATTGCTAACTTAAGGTGGCTCTCGAAAAGGCTGAATACATGAAACCGGTACGAAGTCAGACAGATACGAATGAGTTTATATCGGTACAAACTCGGACCGGTTCGACAATTTTTCGTGAAAGAACGAATTCTGATAAGATTGGCCAGTGTTATGGCGGAGAGCACGAATATCACTGAAAGTGGGAATGGTGAATACGGTCCTAAATATCAGCAAGAATCTGACTTTACGTTCATTCCGGTCTCATGTAAACATGACAGAAAATCTCACTTCACTTACGTACCGGCCTGAGTTTCTACCCGTCTCATGTGATCAGCTCCTTAGGCAATTTGTAACGAAGCACTGGTAACTAAATATTGCTCGGCACGCATGAATAGACAATGATCTTCTGAATCACTATCCTACGTAATCTCGTTAAAATCGTATCAATTGTCAGGAAAATTCACTAAGGAAAAACCAAAGGAAATTTGTCTTATATGGATGTAAGCGTGAAAATATCCCCACTTTCCAATGGTATATTTCCACGGCAATATTAAAAAATTGGAAAATTTGACAAATACCTCAGGTTTACGATCTTCTAAAGTTAGATACAACTGGTAAGCCCGGTTCTCATATAATTGTAATGACCGTCCGACTATCGCATAATACAAGATTTTTCGATCGCGCGATTATCAAATCAGCTTGTCTTCATATAATCGTAATAATCGCAAGACTATCTTGAAACGTTCTTGAAAACTAAGCTTGCAACTACACATGCAATAGCTTAAGTAGAAGAATGAACTCGGGTAGAGAATAATGATGTTAGATGTTACTCCGAGTGATGAACCATGCCGGACAAGTAGAGAAAACTCTACTTGGCCCGGCAGGGATTCGAATCCGCGATCTTCGGTTGATTAGTCCGACGCTCTACCAACTGAGCTACAGGTCAAGATGAGAGCTGGTCGCGAAAGCTCCCAACTTGACCTGTGGCTCAGTTGGTAGACCGTCGGACTAGTAAACCGAAGGTCGCGGGTTCGAATCCGTACCGGGTCAAGCAGAGTTTTCTCTACTTGTCCGGCATGGTTCGTCACTCGGAATAACATCTTACATCATTACAAGTGGAATATTAGATTTGTCGTATCTGGGTCGAATCATAGTGGGGGAGATGATCACATACAGAAATACGATCGAACGATAGGCTTGTGACTGCCATATAGTGATGAGACAGTGACATCGTAGCAGATTCCACGACTGCCACGACCACTACGATCATTAAGACTGTCATTGCCTGATTTCATACTGCGTGGAGAACTGGCACTAACGGATAATTCAGGACGGAAGAAGGAAAATATGTGGGATCAACTGAGACATGACGTTGGTCTTGGTTCGCCAAACACTTTTCATGGGTTTTCTAAGTATCCTTACAGAATTTGGTGGTACTAGACCAATGTTATGTCTCAGTTAACCCCATATATTTCATACTTCCGTCCGGAATAATCCGTTAGTGCCAGTTCTCCACGCGGTATGAAACCAGGCAATGTTTCCACAATCGCGTGAGTGCGACCGAAAAATCTTGTATCGTTCGTCGCGCAATCGTTACGATCATTGAGGTTTGCTTTCGTCCAGTTGAATCACGAGTTAAAAACTATAGCGATAATGCAATTATACGAATTTACGTTCTGCTCTACCAACATTACGCTTGTAGCTTCATTTAATTGCATCTGGACTCTTGCTAGTCCAGTTCATCATGGAACTCGATGCAATAGAAGTTAGTGCATGAGGATGTTTTGACAACGCTGCAGCAGTCGGTTGGTTACCCAAGTTTGACACCAATAACCATGGTAATACTCTCGGGTAGTTGTAAAGTTGTTAGAACAGAAGAATTGCCCCTTCGAGTTTCAAACGAAGATAATCCAGACCATCTTCACATGAAATCATCAGAATCATAGCCAGTATCCTGTAATAAAACCAACAAAGTATTAATTTTTCAAATGGAACTGATAACTCTATGTGGCTTGGGCATGCATTCATAAATAGCAGTTGTGTCGAATTGATATTCTATCACGACGTTTGGTTGGATGTTTGCTCCGGTGAAGACTTTTAGAACTTGGTAAATAAAGGAAAACGAATACGACTAATGACATACCCAATTTCTAAAATTTTTCAGGGGACAGATTTCTTTTTAAAACTCCATGAGGGTATTATTATTAAACGATAAATTCATATTTAACCTAAACTGCTGAAGTCAACTGAAAAAGTTGACTCGAGCGGGATTTGAACTCGCACCTTCGGGAATCCGGT